>JAZGTJ010000263.1:108488-156451 GCA_036877575.1 Botia almorhae
GAGCAGTGGGCAGCCATTGCTGCGGCGCCCGGGGAGCAGTTGGGGGTTTGGTGCCTTGCTCAAGGGTCTCACCTCAGTCGTGGTATTGAGGGTGGAGAGAGTGCTGGTAATTCACAATCTCCACCATTGCACATCCCTGTTACAGTTTCTGACCAATTTGTCAGCATAATCAGAAAACATACTGTATGGGAAACATACTGTATTTAAAGTATTGGAGTAGTGGAGTACTAATGATTATGCAAATACTGTATAATTATTTAAGTCTATTTTATGTTTTAAGCACTGGTAAGCATCTGCTCTGTTTTACTATAATGTAATATTAGTTTCTTAATAATTGTTTCTTAAATGTTAGAAAACATGCTTATTATAGAATGTCTGTCATTCAAGAAAGGTGATTTTTGTTTTGGCCCTGATGGTGTCTGACATCTACTAATAGGGGCTAATGGGGCCATGCTAGCCAGCCAGTTCATTACCCCTTGCTTTTAAGTCATTACATGTTTACTTGTATTGGTTGATGAGTCATTTACTTAATGCTTTTTATTTCTTTGCCTTATTAGAGGAAGTTCTGTTATTTCTCAGAAATGTCTCAATCTTCAACTGATTGCACAATTAGATCCTCATGACACTTTTGTAGTTTCTCAAAAGATCATCACCTCAAAAGCGTGATTTGCTCCCTGCCTGGGATGTCATGTCTGATCCTGTCATGTTGTGCCATGACTCAGTCCTGGCAAATGTTTTCTAACGCCTGACACTTTGCAATTCTTGAAAATCTAAAGCAGAACTAGCAGAAAGCCTTAGGGTACTGCTGTTTTAGTGTGATAATTCTGTATGGTTCAATCCTGAGGTGCTTTCACTTCTAACACACCTTAATTTCATTTTTTGCATCTGGCATTTTCACAAACAAACAAATGAGGCAAAACCAGCACCTGTTTGTTTCTGACAACCAAATTACCATACGTATAAAATTGAATAAAGTTTAGTGTCCTATTATTCTTTTAAATTCCCTGGTCTATTCCACATTTCCAACTAAATTCCAGCTTTGAATATACCTTGATTCTTTCCAGTCAGTCCCCCGATCAGCTGTGAATAATCATCTCAACACAGTCGCTAGTGGAGATAATGACACACGTCTCTTGAGAGAAAACAACATTTGTAACTTCTCTTTGCATCATTCATCTGGTTTATCACCCCAGACCTGCAGTTCTGTCTTTCTGACAACCTCTCAACAGTTTAAAATCCATGAAATTGTCAGTAGTCCCTGCTGCATTCTGTTTTACATTTTATCTGCCTCAAAGCATCATGTCTTATTTGAATATCATGTCTCATTACTGGCTTAGAGTAGGTCTAAATTGTTGGTCTATTGGTTACTGATAACAAAGACAGACATGATCGCAGTGGCTGATAAAAAAAAGCAAAGCTTCCATTTAATTTGTTGCAATAATTTGGTCTCATTCATTCCATTTCATGTGTTATACTGAGTATATTGGCTTGCTGTGTTCCACTAATGTTTGTGAACATTCAACTGTTTCCTCTTATTTTTGTGTATTTAAAGGCATCTGGTTCTTATGCAGCATGTCATTTATGTAGCACCAAGGCTGCAATCGAATCGGAGCATTTAAATTCAAAGCTATCTGGAAATTTAATCATTGCATGTCTTGTTATCTGTCAGCGGTACATGAGAATCAACAAGCAGCAGATACATAAACATGCTGCTTCCTGAGATACTGATGTTTTCTGTGTAAATACAGATATGCAGCCTCTTGTAAACTCTTTATTCTTCTGGTTCCTCAACTGATAAACTATTAATCTAAAAGTAAAATGATTTAAAATGTAAATTAAAAACTGTATCAACTGCTATCAATATTGTTGCTGAAGTCTATTAAAAGCTACATTGAAACCTTAAGTAAATTCAAAAATTTACATTTATTATTTATGGGCTATTCCTGATAACATTGCATTGAAATTTCTCGTAGTGTGCTGATCTGGGCTTGGGTGGCTCTACTCTTTTAAGGTTAGTGGTATTGAGGCAGTCATGGCTCGTCTTGACTCGCTTTTTGCTGTTGTACTGTAGAGACTGTGCTCTTGTAAGCAGAAAGGCTCATACCATCATGAGAATTAATGATGAATGATGACAGACCAACATAAACAAGGGTGTGTCTCATAACACCCTGGGGAGTGAACATGATCTGCTGTTTTGTTATCTGCTGATAAATTATATAAGAGAGATTTTTCACAGCTCTTTATTATCAATGTGTATAAAGCAGAAGTTTGTATATCCAGAGCATCCTTATTTGTCTTTATTGTTTTTTCCACTTTCCAAGCTCCAGACCATTTATCACAAGGTTGCTGGTACGAGTCCCAGTCAGGACACCCAGGGGATGTTGAGTCAGTACGAGGGCTAATGATATTGTGCCTTTGAGCAGTACACATAACCCTGATTGCTTCTGGGGTGCAAAACGTAACAGCTCTTTCATCACGCTTTATGACTTTCCTTAAAAGAGAGAACAGAGGAGAATTTCTCAGTGTCCTTAGTAAAAATATGATATAAGAAATTCAGATCAGAAATCCTGAGGTCTAAAAATTAAAACACAATGTTTTTGTTTTAAAAAAGGTCTTGATCAGACTTTTACATTCTATCCCCAGTGTTGCCATTTTGAAGAATTCCTGTATTTGTTTAAGCATGCTGTCTAGAATTACTTCTATTCACTAGCCGACCTGCTGTATTGCCCTGTAGCTCTGCAGTGTCAATCAAGTGTGCAAGGCTTTAGACTGCATGCATCTGCTCCCATTAATCCAGAGCGCACAGGGAGGACACAAGGCACCGACTTTCACTGCGACTGCAGATTGATGTGCCTTTCTCAAGATTGGATGGGATCCAGAACCTCGGAATGGCTTTTGAGCGTTTGTTAATCTAGGTCTGAAATTGAAGTAGTCTGGGCAGCACGTTCATAATGATGGATTATGTATCAGTGAGGCCGCTAACTGTCCAAGAAGTAAATCTATGGAGTCTATGGAAGAGGGACTAGCTGGTGTGATTTATAACTATCTGCAGAGCTTTCAGTTGTTCAGTATCACAAATCATGTGCAGGATCTGCAAAGTTGACTCTTAGCAAAGCACCAACTGCATTCAGCAAACAGACACATATTGACAAACTATCTAGAGCTTCAGACATGTTCCTGTAGCTCAACTGGTTTAGCTACTTTTTGACAATAGCAGTGCACTAGCAATCATGGGTTCAATTTCCATGCAACATAATGATAGAATTTGTGACAGAATGCACTGTAAGGCACTTTGGATTTATGCTGAGTGTGTAAATGTGAAATGACACCTGACATGTCTGGTCTTGCTAACATACCCGTGCTTTGTCTAGGTAAGGCCAACATTGAAGCTAAGGAGGCAGTGTCTAGATGGACAGGTATGTAATTTGCATGCCCCACAATTTCAAACTTATATAATTCTTTTTGATACTGTGTCATATGATGCGTCAACAGAAAATTTTGACAATCCATTCCTCATATACTAAAAACTTCAGTTTAGCAGGTATCCAGTCTGATCTGCCTATCTATTATTTGGTATTGGGATACATATGCTTAGCTTAGGTTAACTTACAGGTTAGGTCCAATGATATAAAATTGTGCAATGTTGTGAAATACAGCTACCCTGTCAGTCTGTAATTTAAACGCAGTTAGACCTTCTTAAGTAGGTGTGTGACGCTGATTTGTTGACTTCAGCACTATGGCCTCAAGTTCCAGTCTTGTTTATAGCTGAGAGTAGAATTGATTTGGGCAGGAGCGCAGCACACAAACCAATGCTTATTCTCAGATTTTCATGGAATGCAGCAGGCAAATTTTCATTCCACTTAATTTAGGAGCCGTGTAGAAAGACAGTTTTGTTCAAAAACGTATTGTTATGAACACAGCACGCTTGGTTTTGGGAAGGGTATGAAATTGAGTCAGTGTTAGTTTACGTTCAACAGATCAGGTTTCAGCCTAGAGCCAAACACAACTTGCACACTGCACTAAGAGAGTGCACGCATATGCACACTTTGGGGATATGTAGTGCTTTAGTAAATGGTCTGAGTTTAGCTGTCAGACTCGGTCATTAGATGGTGTGCTTTAGTTCAATTAGCCGCCTCAAGCGAAGGGTCTTCTCTCAGGTGACTAACCGCTCAACATATGTGGAGGCCCAGCGGTCATGTAGCTATGTTCTTTTCCTGTTTTTGATGCTGTTTAGAGTTCTGTTTAATGCGTATAAAACAGGTTCAGACATTTTAGGTGGATTGTTCCTTTGGTTACAAAGTAACCCAGCTAAAGGTGGAATATGCCTCAGTATTTTTGTTTGTGTTGTTCTGGATAATATGCCTCAGAAGTTATCTATAGATAAAAAAATTTGTGCAGGTTTTTGGTAGAAAAATTGCAGAATTCAGTGAATTGAATTTAAACAGTAAAATATGTTAAATGCACTGGTAACACTTTATAATAAGTGTGCATTAATATACTGTATTAATATTAATGTAGCTGAAATCAAACATTGTATATGTTAATATTTGTTATTGGATAATAACCTAACATGAACGAACATTCAACAGTTGTATTTGCATTACCTAACATACAAATATTCATAAATGCTGTAAAAAGATATTGTCTATTGTAAGCCCATGTTAACTTATGCATTAACTAATGTTAACGAAGGGACTTCATTTGTTACCAGTGGAGCTAATAGTACTACCCTGTAATTAGTTGCAGAAATATAATAAAATTATACAAAGTTTGTAAAACACAAGGGGTGGAGCATGTGTAGCATTAATTCTGTGGAAGTGTGCTGAGATTTCTGCAGAGTTCTTTTTGTGTTGCATTATATAGTATCGTATTGCATTATATAGTATCGTATTGGATTATAAAATGCCTCTGCTCTTCAATTATGCATTCTGCGTTGCTATCTACATTTTAGTGTTATCTACACTTTAGGTTATAAATGGCACTTCTGAGTAATTGCACAATAACAATAACAAGGTTGACTAGTTTTAATAATGTAACTGGTAAGAGGATCTCACTTTTTTCTTTCACGTTCTTTTTCAGATAATGTTTTTGCAATCAAATCCTGGGCAAAGAGGAAGTTTGGCTTTGAGGACAGCCGTTTAAACAAAGCTTTTGGAATTCCAGAGGACTTTGACTATATTAACTAACAAAAAAAACTATCTCATGGATTTATTGATTGATTGACCTCACCATTCCACTGCACAATCAATAAGCTCTAGTTTTCTACATGACTTGATTTAGCATTTAATGATCAGTTCTGTGTGTTTACAAAGCTGTGCTTTATTTACATTGTGAAGAGTGGTGAAAATTTTCAGGGATTCCCCAAACCCCACCTCCCTTGAAATTTTAACCTTGTCTACTCCAAGGCAAACTCGAGATTGATTTGTCAGCATAAAAGGGGAAATGATGGGGGAAATGCTGCTGGTGTGTAAATGGAGAAGATGCTATGTTAACCCTTGACTGCTCTGAGACACCCTATAGCTGGACACCTGTTGATAAAGGTGATTAACCACGGTTATGCTTAAACAAAGCTAAACATTTTCGTAATTGTATAAAAAACATTCTGTTAGGAAAATGAGGTAAATGCTTATTATTTTACATTTATTGGTGGAAGACTTTACCACAGTGTGCATGTTTTGTATGTGCTAAAAATGGTTCTTGGTGGTGTTGTGTAATTAATTTAAAAAAAAATATTTTTCTGCACAATAATAATACTTGCATTTGAATTATTTGGCTGTATATTGATTTGCAGCATATTGATTTGCAATCATTAAATAAGTCTTTACATTTCTGCATATTAAATATTCCTTCATTTTTTACATTTAAAGGTAGTATTGATTTTTAAAGGTTTAGTAAAGACAAAAAAATGACATTTTTGGTGTTATTGGTGTCCATTTTGGACAACATTTTTGGTGTTATTGGCGTGCATCGTGTTTAGCCTCTCAAAACAATGCTTTGACTCTTTATTTTTACAAATAGAAACAATACAATTTTACATATTTACATTAAACCTAAGAGGTCTCCTTAACTGTTCTTAGCTCATCAAAATATTTCTCAATCTAGAAAATTTAGAAAAGAAAAATAGGACAACTGATCTCATCCAGATATTTAATTATGAGCTATTAAAGTGGTATGTCTGTTGTTTAATTTGTGTAATTCCAAAATTTTTTAAATCATTTACAATTGCAATTACAAAAGTTTTTAGTGCAATTAAAGTACAGTTGCAGCGCAGATGGAAAGTTTAAAGGTATTTAGTGGGTGTGGCTCTGCCACACCAGCAGTGGGCGTTGCTGCAAAGTTGTTTTAAAAAATTTGATTGGTTAGAGTAGAAACCGAGGAAAAACAAGTTGGTATTTGTCTTTATTTTTTATAATAAATGTTAAAAAAAGATAAATGCGACAGAAAGGAATATTTGATAGAGTACTCGTTAGAAAATTGTAAATCGGATTTATATCAGTTTTATGTGTTCCTGTTACTCTAGAAATATAAAATGCCATTCTTTTCTGATCTAAATTTCGTTTAATAGTATACTGCTAGCGAATCAATGCCACAAACTGTAACGCGTTGAAGTGCTTGGAATGACAGCGTCGCGTCAAACGCTTGCAGTGTAGATGGGGTGTTTGGCTCTAGTGGGCGCACACTCACATAGACACTGCTGAAAGAGGAGGGAGGGTGTGAGAGAGAACGAAGTGAAGCCAGAGAGCTCAACACAGCCAGCATGGCGAGCCAAAGGGACTTCACGCACAGAAAAACATGGATTAATGTCCTTCTGCGACTCCTACAGCTTTTATTGCCGTACATTCAGCACGGAGGAGCTCAGTTTCAAGGTCTGCGAAGGAGATTTATCGTATTTGTTTAGTTCATGAATGCAGCCGGAGCCTGAAAATGTCGGAGGATCTGCCGAGGGTTGATTTGACAAGTATTCAAGTGCTGTCGTTGTGCTAATAGGGGACAATATTCACTACGTTTACCTCATCTCTGATCTGTTTAATACAGGTTTTAATGCGTCTATCAGTAGAAGTACGCTTTGTTTTTTTGATCATAATCTGAAGGCAGCTCGACCTTTTGGGCAGTTATGGTTTTGTTCGATTTCCTGTGTCAATGCATTATGCTACAAAGCTCAGTGCATATAGCTGTTATTCAGTGCAACCTATGGAAACTCACAAAAAACACTTGTGTATGATGATCGCTATAGAAAACAGAAGAACAGCAGTATTTCACATTTGGATTGATTTACAGCTGCACGCATTTGGATTGTTGACATGGTGTGATCTCAGTACTAAAATAGCTTGTCCGTTTAATTTTACGCCTTTGTCATCCCCGCCAGGCACTTAAATGCTTAATGTTAACTTACTGTAAATATATGATTTAACGCATGCAAGTTATAACACGAAAACTAGCGTTGTTAAGGGGAACGTTTGTGGAATGTCTACATTTTGTGCATTTCTGTTTACAGTCAAGGGTCATGCTTGCGTTTGTTGTTGATTCATGTCTTTGCTATTTCTCTTAAAGTTCTGACTCAGATGTCCAACGTGGTTGAAGTTTGGCAGGCAGAGGACGCAGACTTCTTTATGTCCTCGCAGGTATGTAAACGACGTAAAATATGACGTAATAAACGTTTTTACAGTATAACTTCATTTCACTGTGAGCACGTGCGAATCATAGTCCACAGCGCTATTGTTACATTTGTTAAACTGTTGCATTTGCAAAGCTTGGGAAAATAAAACAAGGCCTTTCGTTTTGGCCTGTCTGTGTATGCTTTAGTATGCCTTGCTTTATTCAGCGCTTAAAGGAAGGGCGATAACTTGTTTAGGATGGTGAAAATGCGTTTCCATTTGGAGGCGGGAAGAGTAGAGAGGACTGTGGGATTCTGAATGGATCTAATGAATAATTTCAGACTCATACGTCCCCATTAAGCTTTTAGCCAAATATCGTAATACATGTTTTAATTTTGGCCATATCTTTGCTAAAAACCTGTTTTTACAGCTGTCCTGTGTTTTTAAAGTGAAATGTGCGTGCATCTTCTGTGTGCTGTGACGTCATTGCCTTAAATCTACGCCATTGTCAATCTTTTAAAGTGGTGTGTTGGTTTTGCTGTTTTTAAAAACTGTTAAATTGTTCCTTGAATTAACAAATGACGTTAATGTTATTAAACAACAGTTGTTGTTTCGTTATTGTGACCTTTGTTTGACCACATGGTATGCTTTAATCAAACGCGTCAAATCGTGGTGATGCATTTTATCAAGTACGTAATGACGTACAGTAGAGCACAATGTATTCCTGCCCTCCAACTTGGATATCGTTATATAAGGTATGAGTAGAGCGACAGGGAAAAAATGACATCATTGGAATGTTCACCCAGTAGCTGACACAGTTGTGAAGGTGTGCAGCATGTGGATGTTTATTTTGCTTATAAGGCAGTTTGGTAAAGCTGTTGTTTTTTCAAGGTAGCTACACAAACAAGCATACCTACAGTTGCTGCTTCAGAGGCTGACAGACAATTTGCCACTTTAGTGGTTGACAGTTACGTAAGTGCCCTTTTTTCTGGGGTATTTATGTTATTGCTTGAGAATGGCCGCAGTCAAAAGGGGATGGAAAGTTACATTTATAGTTCAACATTTGTTTGAAGGTTTTAGTTTGTTGGGTTCACAAAAATGGAGGTGGTTAAATTGTATCAGTTTTTAATATTTGGTAATGTATAAAAAAATGCCCTGCATTTAAAGAATGCTTACTTAAATATAACCATTAGTTGCTAATTCAAAAAAATCATAGTAGAATTGCAATATGGAAATAAGCTGTTTTTTTGTCATTTTGAGAACAATAATTTGTTGGGTGCTGACTGTACTTATGCTGACTAGGAAAAAGTTCTCCTCAGGGGAGTATTTAAATGACCCTGCTGTTGAGTGGTTGTCAGTATGCGCTGATGTGGTTATTTACATAACTGCAGAGTTACAGGGATGGCTGTAGGAAATTAGGTTATACTCCCTTACATACTAACTGAATCATGTTCAACAGGTCTGATCAACCTCCCAAATGTGCTTAAATGACGTACGTTTTAATTGACCGTAACACATCTCCAAAAGTTTCTGTAAAATGTTGTAAGGTTTTGTTTTTTGAAGAAATACTAATCTATTTCAGTTGAGAAATGAGTTCATTTCATGAGTTCAGTTTCATGAGTTGCAATTAATTTGAAATTTTTATGTCAACAAAAAGATGCACAAACAGCTCTCTGTGTACATTATCAGCTTAATAGCTGGGCTGAAGGCAGACCCATAAATAGACTTTGATTCATTTGTAGTCAATATAGATGTCAAGAGTGACTGAGTAGACATGCAGCATTTCATTTAAAGAGAACCTTCCTCATATCATGATAGATGGGCACTGCATGTACAGAATGCATTCTAATACCGGCTGTAAATACTGCAAGTGAAAGTAGACCCACAGCCTGGCCTCTTTGTGAGGAAGATTAAAATTAAAACCCCTTGTCAGTTTTTGAGTCTGTATAGTCATCCAATCACTTTAAGATTTGGAGCTAATGTCCAAATGTATGGCTGGAAGGCTGTTAGTTAGTTCCTATGGAAACCAGGTTTTAACAGAACACTCATCAGGTAATCATTGTTTTAGAGCTTTAGTACTACTTAGTAAACTGCCTATAATGTGCTTCAGGCTGTTTATGCAGTACTGTGATAATGTGCTACAATGGTATAGCCTTTCCTTTATAGTATATTCAAAACAAATTCATAGTTCTAAATTAATTTATTGGTTTTATATTTTGTTCCTGGCTGTCTATTCTCAGTTTAATGTGTTAAGACGTGTGTTCTATTTATTTATTTAGCAGAGTTTAGGTTTTTTTTTTACAATTACTTATTTTGCATGTTTTGTTTTTTAATGTAATTTATTTTCTTCACTCTTCTACTACACTTCTGCTGTACCTGTGTGATACATTCTGACCCGCTGAGTAAAAAAATGTTTGTTTGTTTGTTTTTGTTTTTTCCAGGCAGAGGAGCAGCACAGTACAGAAAATGTTCCTCGAGAGGAGAGGTGAGAGTTTCTAATCAAGTCACAATCCCTTTGAGACTTTACTGCCATGTTTCAAAGCACAAATGCACTATGTTTGGTACTGTTACTGTACTTTATGCAAGATTAGTACACCTCCAAATATGTTGTTTTTGAAGTCACAGTATGTTGTATGTAATATAGGTTATTAAATCTCAATGCTTAAGGTACAAAGTACTTTTTGCATACCTGCGACAGTGGATTGTGAATATGTTTATTTTAACGTACGTCATCCCTATAGATAACAACAAATATTAACCATACTGTTATAAGAAAACCACATCAAGTAAAATATACTCAGATAAGCTAATTTGGAGAAATAACATGTCAGAAAGAATTCTTGAAAATAAAAATTTAGACCACTGAATTTCTGAGGCAAATTATCCACCACAGTGCAGAGTATCTGCATTTGGCTGGTGGCGGGTGTTAATTTAAAATCTTGGTCATGTTCAAAAACTGTAACGCTATGATTATGTTTAATTTGCAGAACACAAGTTTCTTAAGGGGTATTGTGAACATCTCATAAAAGTCTGTTGGCAAGGTTGGCTTGTTTCAGCAGCCCATGAAAGTGTAGGCCTCCTGAGAACGGCAGTTTTCTATTTACACATTTGTATTCATCTGACTGTTATGATCTAGAGTCAACACGCACTTTTAATTAACCACACAGCGGTGGCAAGTATATGTATAAAAAATATAAAACTAACGGTGAGTTCTATGGAAAAATACTGTTTTTAGCGCAAAACTGCGGGGTGCAGGGTTTACAGGTCTGTTTTTACAGATAAAAACAAGTTTGCTTGCAACAGGTGGTAGAGAAATAGAGTAGGTGTAGATGAAAGATAATGACTGTAAACTGCAAAAAAGTTGCCATATGTTTTTAAAGCACAGGGGTTTCAAATATGATGAGTAATTTGTCTAATTTTGGCAGCATGTAGCTTTGCTCCCAGTGAAGTTTGTATTTTTTTAAATTTTAAGCACATTACCTTACTGACTTCCAAGTTGTAGTGGGATAATTGTTAAAAGATCACTGACAGAACGTTCCTGTAGCTCAATTAGTAGAGCATTGCATTAGCGGCACAACGGTTGTGGGTTAGATACCTGGGGAATGCACATACTGATAAAAAAAACATTTACACGTTGAATGAACTGTTGCTTTGGATTAAAATGTTTACCAAAAGCATAAATGTGGGGCGTGTATACTGAGAACGTGTATACTGAGAACGAGAGAGAGGCGTGTATACTGAGAACATTTTGTAAATTCAATTTAAATCATATTAAACATTTTTTCTGAGAAAAGAAAGCTTCTCTATTACTTCAGTCTCTCTACCAAGTGCATCAATGGAAAACAGACTATACATAATGTTTTGATTATTATTCTGAGTATTATCATTCAGTTGTTGCAAGCCATTGTGGTATGCTTTTTGTGATAAGCACATTTGTGATGTTTGGCTAATTTTGGTATATTGTGCAAACAAATTTTTTTTAGGGTTACAGCTGAAAGCGTTAACCTAAAACCTTTATTCGTTGTTAAGAAATGATCAAAAATAAATTGCGGGCTCTGAGCCAGGTCAGCATTTAGTTGTTTTAAGGGACTTTTTGCAGTAAAATTGGATGTGTGTGCTTGTGATCGTGTTCATAGACTGAAAGCTTCTGTGGCTGACACCTTTGATATCCACCGTGCATGCAAGTTATCTTCACATGTTGAGTAACCGGAGCACTGCTTTCCCTTCATTGTGTGTTTGCCACATCCTCTCGTGCTAACTGCCCCCAACTCTGTTGCTCCCCTCTCCTATCTACCCATAGCAGATGGTTCAGAGTTCACATTGTCTCTTCGTTGTTTTGACATGATTCAGGGTAGCAGCAGACTCTGTGGTTAAGTTCTAATCAGAGACTATTGCCAACAAGCACAATGACTGCCTTTAACACGGCAGCATCAACGTCCACTTCCTGTATCAACAGGAACGTGCTGTTACATAAACTCACTCTAATGTGGATCTTTAAAATGTTGCACGCGTTCAGTGCAGGAAATGGAAGAGAATTTTAAATATAGAGAACTTTAATTTTCCATTGTGTAAAATGTACACTATCTATATGTAAAACGAATGCATGTCTTTTAAACAAAATGGAGGTATGTGTGGGCTTCAAAGCCAGGGGCTCATATATGGCGTTTAATTAGTTAGATACCTGATACCTCAGGAGTAATCGTTTGATGATTTTGGATTAACAGAAATTACCAGATATTAAGGCTAACAGAGAATCTGTACATTTAAAAAAAATTGTGTGGTATTCTGAGGATTCAGAATGTTAAAAGGAACTGAGACACCTGTTATTTATAGAAAAAACAGATAATCAGATTGCATAATCAGAATATTTAATAAACAACTGAACAGATCATAAGTATATGTTTCGCAGCATTGGAATAATATGGAGCCTGCGAAGCTCTCCACAGAGTTTTGTGCCAGTCTGCTTATGACCTTTTGCATACCTGGAGTGTGACAGTGTTGTCCCACAGCACCCGGGTGGTGAATTCATAGCAGCATTGTAATGATCAGTTTCAGGCAAGCAGAAGTTCTGTAGTCTTGAGCTCCCAAACAGGGAAATGAAACATGGAATGATTTGACTACTGTACATTATGAGTATGTTATGTATTAAAACGCAATGTCAGACGCTCTGCTTTCAGGCTGTTTCGCATATGATTTTAAAGTCTTTTGCATTGCTCTGTTGATATACATAAAAGTCGTGCACAGTGAACACAGAGGTCACGTGTGGGCTGTGTTTTAATGTACAGTGCAGCTCTGTGGGGAATTAGCTTATGGGATTTTAGCATAAGTAGGCATTTAACCTGTCATGCCACTAGACCTAAATGATAGCTTTTAATGCAGTGTTATGCAAGCAAATGTCTATAGTTTCTAAATCCATAAGGGCCGGTTAAAACATTAGAATTAGTGCGAATGCAACCATTGTATAATTTGACATGAGAACCTGAGATATCAATACAAATGCATTGCTCAAATGCTTCAGCCATGCAGAATTCTTGAACGCGTGGAGGCAGCGGACCATCTGCAGCGGACCATATTTATAATATTGTCACATCTTATTCCGTGTGTGGTCCACAATTGGATTGTGCAGTGGAGTGTGTAATTCTCACACCACCGCTGATGGTGTTCTGAGTTTGCTCTTTGAACTTTGGTCCTGTGGTGTGTGTGTCGATTTGGCAGGGTGGCTGTAATAGCATCTGACTGCAGTATATTGGAGTTTATCGACGTGCTTGCAGCATGTCGAGCAAAGATAAAGAAAAAGTGTTATGCAGCTGTCCAGAGAGATTTGAGTAGAACATTGTAAAACATTTTTAAACTTAGTGTGTACTGTAGTGATTATCTACTTTTGAATGTCACACTGTAAGCAGTTTTCTGCCTTTTAATACCTGTCACTTCAAATTATGAAGCTTTTTTTGGATTGTCGCTTTTCTCCTGAAAAATGCATTTGACTAAAAGGTATCAGGCATGTTTGTTTTGCAACACATTTTAATAGGACGCTTTAAGAGGTTGTCATTTTATTGTAGGTTCCTGTTGCACCTGACTTTACCATTTATTTTCTGTCCAGATTGGGATATTCTTTAGCTGGATATTGTTTATGTTGGGTAGTATTTACATGTTGCTTCCAGCGTGTCCCCACTGTGACCAAATTGAGATCTTATTGCAAAGTGAAAATTTTTAGTAATTGAATTTTAACAGCATTGACATATAATTAAAATAGTTTAAAGGGATCTTTGGCAAAAATTGTCACATACCTTCATTGAATGTGTTTTGAATCTCTTTGTCTGCTCTGAACGTGAGCCAGTAATAATGTGTGTTTTGGTTCTTTTGCACTAGGATTTGAATGTGGTCAAGTGCTATTCGATTGTTCTCAGAAAAAGTAAAGAGTATTATTGCCAGGTGAAAAGGGCACCAGTGTGTCAGCTGCTGTTAGCTGAACTGTTCAAAACCTAAACCTTCTGTCATTATCCGAGCAAATACACTCTTAAAAATAAAGGTTCTTAAAAGGTTTTTCACAGTGATGCCATAAAAGAATCATTTTTGGTTCCCCAAAGAACAATTCAGTCAAATAGTTTTAAAAGAACTATTTCTTTAGAACCTTTTTCCAAAGGACCTTTTTCACTATAAAGAACGTTTTTTGTGAAACAGGTTCACAAAAAAGGTTCTACAGGTGTTAAAGGTTCATATTGGAACCATCAGTCAAAAATGGTTGCAGTTGATTACCTTCTGAAACTAAGACAAATTATTAACATATTAAATTCAGTGCAAATAACTGAGACTGAAAGGTTTCTTGAAACTATCAACATGCGTTTCAGACAGTCACTCTCTGTTTGATTTCATTAGATTCTCAGAACATCAAAACGCTTGCTTGTTTCTGCTTCTTATTTCTATTCATTTTGTTTCGTGGAATAAATGATTAATATATTTGAGTTGGTCTGTGTGAAACATTTTGAAAAATTCTGGAATATATTTATTCAAAGATCAAGAAGAAGAAATCTCACACTACCACCAGTAATGGAGATCAATATTATCAGTATATACACAATTGCTGACTAATAGGAAAAACTCAAGTTTCTTCAGTTGTTTTGTCTGGGTATTTCAGGCCCAGGAAGTGTTGTGTTGTCCAGAATTAGTTTTGGTGAACAGATCTATATCACAATTTACGGTATTTCACATTTACTTTCACGATAAAGTATAGACAATGGAAGATAATGAACAAAGTTTTGCCTAGTTGTAGATCATCCTGGATTGTTTCACACTGTATGTCCACTATTTGAGATCTTAGGAACACTCCCCACAATGCCTCTATTTAATAAATCTATTTTATCATGTGTTGCAGTCTGTTACACAAGTCTGTGGTGTCCAGCTCACGTGAAAAAAAATTGTTCTTTATTACATTGATGTCACAGAGATGTCACAAACAGGAAATGAGAAACCTTTCAACTGAATTGTGCTAATAATTTCTCAAGATAACTTTGAGTGAACTTTCAGTAATGGCATATGCTTTGTGGCGCCGACACATAAAGGACAAAAGTGTCTCCAAAGTATGCTTGTCATCACTTTTTTTAACTTGTATAGTTTATTGTACGATTGTTGTACTGACATATTCCATTGGGCTGACAAATGGGGTTTTTGTAGCTCACATTGGTAGAGCATGATGCCAGCAACACGGAAGTTATGGGTTCTAATCCCAAGAAACACACAAACATATTTTTGGCAGTAAATAAGTGGAACTCTGACAGTGACAAGTTGTGTCTGATCCAATTTAATTAGGATGCATTTAGATCCTCTGTTTAGCAATGCTAGTCTGAAAATGATTTTGGTAGATTTAAATGTTAGAGCCATCTGACAGAAGGCATTGTTTTTAGAGCTCAGTTCTTGTTTTTTAAAGCGTTTTGTTGCTCTAAGGGGAAGTTTATTTGACTTTAGTCCAGTTTTTAACAGATCTTTTTAGAATATGGATGATTACAGTATATTTGCCTCATTCAGTCCTGTATGCGTTTGCCTCTGCCATTCTTTGAACTTTAGCTGTTGTTCTCACAGGACTCATTACAAACATCTGCACAATTTTTTAAAATTGTTTGACAAGCCATACAGCATATACATTTAGCTTAAACTAAGTTTATTAGGAATAACCACATATTCAGAAATGTTGTGAATAGATGCAGATTTTATTAAGCTAGTAAATAGGTTTGGGAGTTTTACTACCAGAACCTAAGAATGCCAGGGTCGTTTGTTTTGAATCTGAAGGAGTAAATTTACTGATAAAACGTATAGCTTGAATGCTTTAGATAAAAGCATCTGCCAGATGCGTAAATGTACATGAAGTAGATCTGGTGTGAAATCGTCACTAAGGTTAATCAGCGCATGGCATTTCCTACATGTAAATAATAGATTCTATTACAAGTTTTTTTGTTGAGTTTTTGTCTTTAAAAACTGAATTCTTATTCATTCCTGTACATTGTGTTAATTCGTTAAGATATTTTTAAGAATAAATAGATGTGTAAAAAGGCATTCATTTTAAACATTTGAGGACTAATACTAAGTTATAACAACGCTTGGTACTGCACACTGACAGCTTAGTGCGTTATATCAGATCATTATCAGACCCTTTATACCTAGTAAATGTAAACATGCGGGACACAATATTCTACATGTATCAGCATATTGGATCTGTGCATTAAGCCTTGTAGATTTAAATAAAAAAAAATCTTACAGACTGAACACTAAATCTTACTTACATAATAATACCAGCAAAACTTTTACAACCACGTTGTGACTGGAATGTCTCTATGGAGAACTTGTAATAGAATCTTTCCTGGATTTCTCTTTAGTTCATTCACTGCCAGAGCAAAGCCCCTTAGTACAGTGATTTTTAAAATGAGGTGTATGTACAGTGTATGACCTGCCTTGAACCGTTTGCTTATTATGCATGTTGCGCAGTGTATCGGTTATTCTAGAGGTGTGGTGTTATACCGCTGGTTGTTTATTTGTAATAGCAGGACTTGATATATCCTGCAGCTCGGCTCAGTTTTGATTCACAAGGAATGCACATGCTAATAAACCTTAAATGCAAAGTCCGTTTTAAATAAAAACATCTGCCGAATGCATAAATATCAGTGTATATTTTTCTTTGTTTTTAATGTGGTTTGGTCTAGCTGTTAGCTTTGGTTTTGTGATGGAAGGGCTGTGTATTACTAATTTATAGGTGGCCAGGAATTTATTTGAGCCTTTCGATTTAAATAAATGGCAGTTGTAGTCCTCATTCGGGCATTTTTCAGAGATCCGTTTTCGCAGAATTCTGTGTGCAGAGCCTCTGTTGGGTGTTTGTCACATTTAGTGAACTCTTGTTTGTGAGTGGACACCAGACCCCTTTCTCTCTCTCTCTCTCTCTCTCTCTCTCTCTCCCTCTCCCTCTCCCTCTTTCTGGTTGCTGGTGCTAATTTTCACAGCTCCTGCTGTGTTACGCCCTCTCATCTCTTCTTCTGCCCTCTGCCAGGACCACAAATAGCTTCAGCTCTGGCATCAACTGCATTCCATTACCTCAAAACATTCCACAGAAACCAGTTTCTCCTCTCAGTCATAAATACTGATATCTGTGGCTGTGTGCTGTAAGTGTAGAATTAAAATGAAGGGAAAACAACAAATGTCAAAACAGTTTAAGGCACCCCTCACAGGAAGTTGTGTATTGTTGTGTTTTTTTTTTCTTGTTTGAATTGTAAAAGGAAGATTGTGTTCCTGTGTTTGTTTTGCCAACGACAATGTGTCAAATTTACATCAATTATTCATAACACAATAAATGCTTGTGTGTTTATTCCTTCTGTCATGTGATCTGTGGTTGTTTGGCAACCCGTAACTGTGGTCGTCTATCACAGATAAGATGTTTTTGTGTGTGTGTGTGTGTTTATGTCTGTCTGAGTGTGTGTTTATGTCTGTCTGAGTGTCTGTCTGTATGAGTGTGTGTCTGTCTGTGAATGTGTGCGGCTATGTTACTGAATTAGTGTTCTTGTGATTTGTGCTCTTGTTCATGAGAATAATATTGTAGTAAATAGGTGAAACCTGGATGTTCCAGTTTAATCGAATGCGGTACTTGGCCTAAATAGTCTCTAGTAATCGATAACTGCGAATAAAGTTGTATTCAGCCATAAATATTTCTGTAAGACATTGATAGATATTTAACAATTTGCAAGATGCCAGCTGACACATGCCTGTACTTTACAGGAAAAGAAATTACCAAAATCACTGCTGTCACATAAGGAGGGTTTAAAGAGAAAAGAAGCTCCTCATTTAAATCCAAGTGAAACTCCATTTTACTTGCAAAACTTCCAAAACAAACTTTAGTTTGGGTGGCTAATATACAATGCTGATAGAACTGTTCTGATGTGCTTGTTTGATAACAACAGAGTTTCTGGGGGTCCTTAAATTTTTTATTTACTTTAATTCAAAGGCCATTAAAAGTTTTAAATGTCTTAAATGGTTAAAGCTGCAATTCAACTTTTTGGGTTAAAAAATAAACAAATCAGTAATTAAGCAAGTACAATAGAGATCAATGTTTAAAACTGTCTCCTTACATTACCCCATTTCGTCCCACAACATGTTTATAATGATGATTTAAAATTCAAGCCGTTGGGTCAGATTTTAAGGTTAATGTCAGTTTGGCTTAATTTGGCTTCGACTTGTGTAAAGAAAAGTACTTAAAGTATAACTGAATAATACAGTATAACTGAAATCATGAAATGACTTCACAAAAACCACAAAAGGGTTTAATTAAACACAAGATTATCACTTAATTGCATCTTAAAATTGGTCTTTTCAAAGTATACAGCACATCCCTTAGGATAGATTTATGGTGCTTTAGTGTGCTACTTTGAAGCTTAAAATTTAATTCCCCATTTTAAATAATAGTATAGAAAAACAGGAACATGAGTAAATGATCACTTTTGCATACTGTTCCTTAAAATTACAGTCCTAGTCTCTAGTATTTTAGATCAGTCACAACTAGAAATATCAACTAGTTCAATCACTAACAACTGATTAATGATCTGCTGTCTCTGTACAAAAATCACCACAAACATGATTTGCTAATAATCAGAAATCAATTAAACTGTTCTGGATTAGCTCTGTAGAAAGGTCAATTCAGTTATTTCTGATCTGTGTGTTGGCTCTGTGTGTTGTCTCCTTCCACCTTCTCAGACATCACTAGAATCCTCAAACAGACCACTATCATGTGCTTTCACTAATTTCAGATCATCTTAATTTTAATCTGAACTTAGATTAGGTACTGTAATTTACATTTATGCGTTTAGCAGATGGTTTTATTATTTTAGCGATTTACAGTTCATTCAAGTTATAAGTTTTGTCAGTGCATGTGCTCTGGGAATCAAACCCACAACCTTTGCGTTGCTAGCGCAATGATCTACTAACTGAGCTACAAGAACACTTTTTAATTGCTGCACTTCTTCCCCTGCATCATTCAAATTACTTACAACTTCCTGTTTCAGCAGAGACAGGAAATGAGCAGTAAACCTTATTTAAAACAATGTTTGTTTGTTTTTATTTTTCATTTTTTTATGAGAAATGGCACTGCTGCCAGAAATGTTCTGCCAGTGTGTGTTTGATAAAGTCAGTCAGTTCTGAGATTCAAAGAAATACATTGTGAACAAGCTTCCTTTTGGTTTTGAAAGTATACAAATTGAAGTTATGTCAGTGCCTCACAGTGGTTGACTAGTCTTTCAACAACCTACTAGTAGAACTTGTGAAATCATCAAGTGGGTTTAATAATAATTTTTAAAAATCTGTAAAAAATTATTTACAGATTACTATTGTAATTATTTAAACACTTAAATAATTGAGACTCAGATTCTCTAAGATCTGTTTAGCTTGCTTGCTGTAACTTTTTGCTGCAGTCACAGGTTTGACCTGGCATAACTGTGGCACTGCACGGTTTCTTTGATTTGATTAGTTTACGCAGAACTAAAGCCTAAGATTTTGTTTTCAGATGCAGCACAGAAATGACATGCATGAATCTATGGGTGTCTTTATTGGTAATCATTTGATTATTTGGTGGTTCATGCAAATCAGCTTTTGCCCTGCGGTGTTATTGAATGCTCTATACAAGCTTTTAGATCCTCCCTCACACCCATACAAGTGAAGGACAGCTGTCATGCTATTCTTTGAATGTTTACTCACTTGTGGAACCTGCGCAGTGTTGCGTCAACAGAACTGCAGTTCTGTCTTACCTCCAGCTGCAGTCATACTGTATGTTCAAGATGCAGAAAAGAGAAACTGAGATTAACCCGGCGTGTCTTTGAGGAAGTCAGACGAGAGCACAGAATCTTTTTAGTTTAAATTCTAGTAAAATCAGGCCTGTAGCTGGAACTGTTGTTTCTCTGTAGAGTTAGCAATGTGCTAACTGAGCATACTTAGTAGATCTTATCAGTGTGCTGACTAGGGTACTAGAACCCCAGTTCAGAAGGATTTGTTATTAGGACTGGGACCAACCCAGGAGTTCTCCATTCAGTTTTGATTTGTTTTTATATCAATACATTGTGAACCTTCCCAGTGCATTGTCAACAGGCCTGTTTTAATAGTTATGTAATAGCCTGGTTGCTGTGGTACATAACCTGCATTTTGCTTCCAACACGGAAATCACACAACATACAAAGCCAATAATGTAGATGACAGCATAATGGTTTTTAAAACTGTGTTCGGGTTTTTTGCCAAATACATAAAGTATAAATTTAAAGCTGACACCATGTTAAGTGTTTAGCTAGCGTGGGGTATAATTGATACACTAAAAGTGGATTTTCATATGCTAGGTAAGTATTATTGTATTACTATTGTATTACTATTCATAACTTAGGCACACTTGGCTTCTGTCAGATGAAGATTTTTATGGACGGTCAGATGCAGTAGGAATGGAATGGTGTGAAAGGCAGGAAACTTCAGCACAGGGAAGTGCTTTGGTAAAGTTAACCACAAGACAACTTATTCTCACTGAGGGGGCAAATGGGTGCTGAGTTTAAAACGGCACAATCCTGAAAAACTGATGCCGATAAACACAATCTGACTCATCTGTGAATGGGAGGTGTGCTTTTTGAAAATGATTGGATAATTCAAATAATGATCACGATTAATCAGTCAACATTGGGATCGTTTTCTTCTGTTGATTGCGGTTAAGTTGGTGTTTTTTTTAACATCTTGATGGGTCCTGCTGCTCTCACCACCCACCAGCTGCCATTTGATAACGCACGTGGCTGTTGAACTCTGCTTGACCAGGCATCTGATCTGCCCCATGTCTTTTTATACCCATTCTCACCGATAGCTGAGGCACTTGAATTCTCTGTAGTCCGGCAGTTAGTGGTGACTGCCGTGAAGGTTATTAACGATGTGATTGTGTGTCTGTAAGATCGTTTAACTGGTGTTATAATGATGAACAGGGTCTATTGGGGTCAAGAACCTGTGACCTGAAGCTGGTAAATGTTTGCTTCTGCCCCAGGATCACTTTAATTTGCTTGTGGATTATTTTGTGTTTGTTTTAGGGCTGCACAATATTGAAGGAAAATGCAATAACTTGCTAAATGAGTTCAAATATTAAAATGTATTTAAAAACTAAACTGGACAAAGAAAACTTAACTAATATCATTCTCTCTGCAATCTACATCTAAAACTGACAGTACATAATAGTATTAAGCATTAAAATCATTATGTTACCGTGAACCATTTAATAGGCATATTATGATATTTATGAAGTATTTCAGTAATTCCCATATATTGTGCAGCCCTAGTATGTTTTTATGGCTAAACTTAAAAATAGTTTACATTTTAAATGCATTTTCAGAAGCTTTGGGTACTTGGTAACAGTAGAGCTAGTTTGTTTCATATCTTATTTTCTGGCGCTTGTACAGAAGTGCCCAGCACTGCGACATCTCCCCTTCCTGTTGGCAGTCAGTAATGGAGTCTTTTGATATATGCATCTTGCTGTCAGAAATCCCAGCTGTTGAAAGCTGGATAAGCCACAGACAATATGTGAAATGGAAGGATTTCTGCTCAACTCAACAGATGATCTGTTCTACTCATTGAAACTCATAGATCTTTAGTTGATGGTATTAATAAGCTGTGGTAGTTTATGGTATTAATAATTTTCTTGGTAAGAAAAATAGTATTTGGCATATCAGTAAAAAACAAGTGATAAATTACAGAACTAAGTTTTTGTGCACAATTACACACTTTCTCAAGATGAACAGATTAATACTATAAGGCAATGACTTTGAGGGTTGTGATTAATTGTATTTTTTTAGTATGGGACAGATATATCTCAGTCTAAACGGTCTGGTTGTTTACCACCCCACACACAAACACACCCTTCATTTCACTGAACATACGGTACCAGAACCAAAGCTGTTTGTAATCCTTTAGGTAAATGTCACTTGCTTGTAAAGATTGTATTTTCCTAGTCAATACCAAGAGAATTCAAACGGAACCTAATGAATTTGATCAAATTAAGTGGCAAAACTCATTAAGCTTCTTCATCTCAAAGCTCATCAACAACAAAACTTCATAAAACAAACTTATAGTCCCATTTATTTGCCCTGAACACCTGCTCCACTATGTTTTCGAAGAAACAGACAGTTGAAGTTAATTTAAGTATTAGACGAGTATAACCGTTGATGTTTGATCAGCTTTGACCCATTGCTCACTTCCTGTTCCTGTTCTCAGTCTATTGCACACCTACTGTGTGGTATACAGTCTTAGTATTCATTATGTTTGTGTTGTGTTTAAAACACACACACACAAACGGAAGAAGACTAGCCTTTGATCTAAAGGAAATGTATGGGGATGGAAATATTCACCAACTGTTTGTGTTACACGGTTACAACATCTCAGAATTATTGCATATTTCATTGTAGCTTATTATAAGCTATTATGTATTTTATACGGTCTACAGATGCAGTATCTGCATTGGTGTTGTACAGTTATGTATAATGTAGTTTGGTGTACATGTGGCACTCACCACAAATTAAGTCACTCCCTGCTGTGTTTGCATTTAACGTATGCAAAGCGATAACATTGCATGATTAAGTCAATTGCCTATCACCTCTTTGAATCAGTGAAATGTAAAATGTTCATCTCAGGTCAAAGTCCAGGATGAGATAAACAAAATGGGTTTGTAATGCTAATTTGAATCGGTGTTTTGCATCTTGAGATTCTGCATGACAAGTCCAGTGGAGCTTGAAGTACATACCAACATGGGCTATGTGATCGTTTTGTTTTGTCCATGTACAGCTACTGTTTGACATTTGCATGTATTCTATGCAAGAAATTGTTCCCCCTTTTCTGAAAAAGAACATTTTTATTGGTGGTTTTGACTCTCAGGGGCTGAGGCAAAGTTTCAGTTTATTTTAAAAATACTTTTCGTGTGAAAAGCATCAAACTGCCTGATATTGACATCATTTCTTTCTCCTCTCCTCCCCAGCTCCTCGTTTTATGTGCAGGAGAGTGGGAGACAGCTCCTGTTTCAGCCACCCATGCTGGAGTTTGGACCACAGTAAGAGTTCTTCATTCATACATTTAACCCTAAAACAGCAGCTTAGACAAAGACCGGCATGTTTTTTTGTGTGTATATTGTGCTTTACATAGTCCATATGTTTGTCTGTTTCTATACATAAATACACATTGACATTGACTTACCTTGCATTCTAAATCCAGCCATCTAGGAACACAGTTATATCAACTCAGTTTAAAGATATTAGTGCAGTTAATTTGGCGACAGCTTGGAAATAAATCTGCACACAGTCATTAAAACAAATAATGGTGCAGCCATCACCGTGAAATATTGCAGAATCAATGCAAGAGAAATTAGCATTAAGTTGACCCAAATGGCCTCAAACTCTTGAATATAATTTAATGATTCTATGCCAGAACTTCCCAAACTGTGTGAAATCCAGGGACATGGCGCAGGTTGAGTAATGCTACCTCATAAATCGAGTGGATCCAGTCTGTGCCCTGGAGATGTCTGATTGATGGTGCTCACAATTTACTGCTAAATGCAGCAGCGGTGGCACATTTATAGCACATTTCATTCAGTACTGCGGAATGCTGTGCTTTGTGAATTTGACACGTTAAACTGGTATTATTTTTGAGTATGATGTCATCCTGGGCAAATGGAACAATGTGGAACTAATGTTTACAACAAAAAGTGATACGAACTACAGTAAATTAAAATAAATAACGCAAATTAAAGTAAATTTGCTAATTAATTAAAAGTGAAACTTGTACTTTTTTAATAGAAAAGTCACACTTGACTATTAGTTAAAGGGACAGTTTACCCAAAAATTAAACACGGTCATAATTTACACATCCTCATGTTGTTCCAAATCCATATGATTTACTAACTGCTGTGGAAAGAACCCAGAATGAGACGTTAGATATTCAGTCGCCTTGACTACCCAGCAAATTTTGTACATTTTTAAAGTACTTTGTTAAACGCTTCAGTTAAAATGTTTGAGCTTTGAACTGATACCAAGCAAATATAATAAAGTTACATTTTTTTAGCTTCTCATAAATTGTTACAATATGTGCACAGACAAGGTTTTTGCCTGCTGGTCTTCCATTGTAAGTGCGTTGATGTAAATGTTTTTTTTAAAACCAAGAGATGAGTCGATTTGCTAATTAAAAACATGCCACAGATGTTGTTTATAAAGCTTGAGTAGTTTTAAAGCTTACATACAATTCTTATAGAGCAGAATTGCCTAACTTTCTAAAAGATCTACTGTTTTAAAGCTAAAGGTCACATCCTTTGCAGACAGGATAACCAAATATGGTCAAATACGGTTCTCATTGGAGGACGGTGGCAGTGCACAAACTACCTCACTTTTTCTTGTAAAAATAGCTTTGGAGAGTTGTGTTTGGATGTCTGTTCTATTGCTGAAGGATATAGTTGAAAAAGCTAACAACTTAAAGGGTTTTCTTGGTGTGATAAACACTTTTAATGTGTGGACACCTAAGCTTGGTCTGCAGACTGTTAAACTAGATCCAGTGTGTGCTTTAACCCTTTATGGACAGGCTTTAAAAGCATGTTTACTTTGGCTCTGAATCTCAGTTGTGACACAGCAAATTTAAACCACAGGTTTTCGGAAGTGCAGTACATTGAGGTTATTTTAAAAATATATCTATAAATGTATTTTTAAAAAGTGATGGAAAGTGAAAAACAATATATACTATATACTATAGTGTCATATTGTATAGTAATGTTTTTACATAAGAATGTGCTGGCAATAGTCAACACCTCCTTTTTCTGCTTAATGTTCCTACAGTACCATCTAGCACTTACCTTTCAAATGAACAAATAGGTCCTGGTTTCTTTTGGCTGCTAATTTCATTACTGCCTGCCCCACCATCCACATGCTTTGAGCTATTTACTAATTTAAACACAAACACACTCCTGCTGCAGTACTGTCACTGCTTTCAGTAGAACACACACACACACACACACTTTTCACACTTAAGATTGTAATATGTAGAAGTAGTTCACCTTAAAATAAATATCAATCACTCATCCTTGTTTCATTTCAAAGCCATACAACTTTATTCAGTAAAACACAACATATTCAGTGGGGATTAAAATGGATTTAGTTAAATTCAAAATCTTTTGTATTGTGCTAAAGAAAACATGACATGCATTTAAAAAGGTATGATGGGGTATTAATGATTTGACGTAATTTTGATTGAAAGACACCGTGTCATTCTAAATCTTTGATAAACATAATCTTGTGTGTCTTCTGAGTATGTTTCACACTCTTTAATTCTGGATAATTATTTAGTATTTTGGTTACAGGATTTTAAACTGCATGTAAGTTATCATTTGTAGTTACATTGTTAACACTCTTATTTGCATATTTATGAGGTCAATATTAATTGGATGAATACAGTTTATGACAGACAAGTGACCTGTTCTAACTGTGAATCCATTGGTGAAAATGTCGGCGTGTAATTTTACTCTACGTCTGGCCTTCATTCCAGTTTTTTATAAAAGGGGTTGTATTTGCAGCTTGGAATTCATTATCAAACATTTATGAGGGCATATGTTTTCTAATAGGATATACACAATCTCCTCTGTCACTGGAATAGAATATTATAAAGTAAAAAAAACTACAACTATATAACTACTACTATATAGTGTTAATATAAAATAAATGCACTGCAGAGGCATATGGGGTTTTGTACTGTTTTAGTATTACAAAGTTTTGTACTGCACTATAGGTAATTCTGTATAACCTTTGTCTGCACACCACCTTCAAACTTACAGTAAGAACCTTGCTTTACCCACAGTTACAAGTGTCCTGAGATTCAAAAAGAATTCCACTCTGTATTAAGTGGAGTGTGAAAAGCCCTATAAAAGTGACAGCTTAGACCCGGATCAGGATTCCTGTTTGCCCGGGCAGTGTTACATGATTTACGAGCTTCTGTTTTCAGTTTTGAGAGCATCTTTCTACTATCACAGTGGTTATAGTCCATCTGTTAATTTGAACCGTAAATTGTTACCAACTTCAGCATTCTGGCGTCATTTAAATTGAAATGGCAAAATGGAGGGCGTGCAATATTCCATAAAAAAAGAGTAGGAACAGTGTATTTTGATTTCATTGACTTTAATCAAAGATTTGATAAGATCACCACAGGGCACCTACTATAGTTGTACAGTGGTCTTTTTTACAGTATCTGCTGTGACTACAGTCCAGCAGTTTTAAGTCCAGACAAGTGTAGAGTATCTGGTGTTATTTTTATTGGTCACTCCGTTTCATGTGCTGATGTTCGCACACTCTTCACTCTGGCCACAGGAACATGGTGATATAAAGAGTCGAGCTGCTAAGCTTTTTGTGGTTAGCATCAGCTTTGAAAGGTCACTGAAGTCTTTTAATAGATGAGTGTGCTGCAGCTAGCTCTGTGTGGTTTTGAGTGACATTTACTTTATATCTTTGCACAAGTATTATAATGGTGTGTGAGCTGCTGTCCTTGTAGTGCTTGAGAACTGCACTGCGATAGTCTTTCATAGCCTGCTGTTTCACTCTGAAGACATAAATAAATGATCCTTTTTTGAACAAGGTTATGCTTCAGGGCAAAAACTTTCAGAAAACATATTTCAAGAGATATCACTCATATAGATCAGCTTTGTTTTTGTTTTCCATTAAGCATTAACTGGAAAATTCAGATGTGATTTTAAAGTTCATAATGCTGTTGTTTTTCTTTTTAAACTGGGAATCTGTCTTTCTGCAGGCCTGTGGGGCTGCCAAGAGCTGAAACTGTATATATCCACAATCCCAGCCAGGAGCTCCCCGTCTCTCTGCTCTCTGTGTTTACGTCCAGTAGACATTTTCACATGCCTGCCTTCCACAGAAGGGTATGTGCATGACTTGTTTAACATTTGCTGTACTTTTTTGTCATGCTGTCTCTCCATCTGTGTCTCCCTCTCTGTCTCTCCCTCACACTTAAATGCAATGCAATGCAGTGTTTCTTGTGGGTATATGGCTTAACAGTTTTTTTGATAAAAGTGCGATGTCATTTTCATTGCAGGTGATTCCACCCAGAGGGAAAACATCTTTAAAAATCATTTTCCTCCCCACAGTAGAGGGCAATGAAGAAATCTCATTATTTATTAACACATCAAACCATGGGGTGATATCATACCAGGCAAGTTCTACAGAGCTGTTTATAGATGAAGCGTGTAATTTATGTGGCACTAGCGACTCTAAACGGAATTGCAGTCTGTTTTTTGAGCAACCTGACAATACAGTTAAATCAGCCAATAGCATAAATTTGGGGCGGGACTGCCTGTTTATCTGACCAATTGCAGATAGGTGGAGTATAAGTCAGACTGCTGATATACATTGGGCTTTTAATATTTATTGCCCAATATAATTATTTAGATATCAAGTGGAGATTGAGTGCCTTGCCCATTTTTTTTGACAGATTTAGATTGGGGACTGTTTAACCGTTTTTTTGCAATTTTGTTTGGTGCTGCTAGTGGAACAAAAATTACACACTTGATCTTTAAGAGGATTTAATGGTGCACTCAGTAATTGCTTGCTCGTTTAAAAGCAGTTCATAATAAAATTATTTTCTAATAATTGTTCTTCAAAAAGACCAGCCTAATAAATTTACATAGCGCTGGGCCGCTCCTTGTTCTGCTCCAGCTGAATATGTGTTTTATCTCCGTAACCCCCATTTCCCACATTTTCACTCACAGAGATGATTGTCAGCTGGCTTTGCAATTGGCTTGGCTAGTGTTTACTTAGCATATGTTACTGTGTAACATGCAGTAAGAGTGAATAAAATTAATATTTATGATCCAAACCTTAGAGTAGAGGTCCTTTCAGGTTTAATGATCTGTACCTCACCCTAATTAACCAGAATCACTTCTTACCTAAACTTCGGTACTTTCTTACCTCGACATATATATTATTATTTTTTAAAAGATAAACCCGACCCGAGACAAACACAATAAAATTAGAACTGAGTCTGACCCGACTGGAGTTGTTTTCGGAACCTGACTGGACCCAAATGTAAGTGGCATCAACAAGTGTACAGACTAGAGCCCCACACACACCATTAAGGCTCAGACTGACCATTGGCAACAATGCTACTTTGCTACATTGATTTTCATTTATTTACTTGTTTATTATTACTTTATATGCCTGCACGGCACACTGTCTACATACGGGGCTCCTCCGGTTATTTTATTTTAAATTACCTGAGACCCGAGGGCACTAGTATTAGACTCGATCCATGTCCAAGGCCCAAACCCACTCAGGTCAGGATTTCAGATCTAAGTGGACCTGCTTAATCTTATAGCAAAGTTTGTAAGCAGGGCTGCTAACAGAATACGTTAACTGCCTGAGAAGATGTGAACAATAGAGATGAAAGTTATGTTTGACAGAAATATGCTTTTTAATGTTCCTAAGTGTCGCAACAAAAGTTTTTAGACCTTTTATTTTTATACCATTATGATGAAAATGCTAAAATGATTGCCGTTTTGAAAAGTTTAGTTTTAAAGCTTTCTCATATGATTGTTTCTATGGCAACTAGGCAGTAACAGTATTTGTGAAGAGAAGCTAATGAGGTTTATAATGCCAATTACCACCCCCCACCCCCAACGTTTCATATGATCTGAATGCCCCTGCATTTACTTATTTCTGCCTGTCTTGGCAACATTTATCTCTTGTTCATGTTAATGCTGAATTTTACCTGAATCAGAACTCTGTCCTGTAACAGGCTACACTGTCATGCACAAAATGTAGGCCAATCACGTGTAACACATTACACAGTGAGTAAGCAAAATAATTAATGGTTTAGAATGTTCTGGTGTGCCCAGAATGATGGTTTGGTCTTACTGTATTAATGTGGTACTGCTTAACTATGTCATGATGAAATCACCAGCTGAGCTGGCTGCACTCTGGCGTCATATTCGCATTTGGGTCACGTAAACAGGTCACAGAGCAAATGTCTTCCATACTGACACTGTTTTTAACCTCAAGTTCCTGTTGACCTGTTGAAAGTTATAATAAACGCTGCAGTGTACTGTACGTTCAGTGTGCTACACTGTACTGCAATATGGAGAATGTGCATGTAAATGCTGCACCTACACTACCAGTCAAAAGTTGTAACACGTCTGTTTTTTTCCCGTGCAGTGATCAAAACTGTATAACATATTGCTTTTATAAAATTATTTATTCCATATACTTGACAAGATTTCAGAAATAAACACACACAAACAAAAATGTAATATTGATTTAAAAAATGTATATTAAAATTATTTTTCCACCAAGCAACATACACAGAAATGCAAGGGTGGAGTAAAACTGATAAAAACTGAGGTCATATGTAATGAGGTGTGTGTTTATTAAGTAATTTACAGTGGCTTTGAATATGGCTCAACCAATCAAAATTAAGTACTGGAACTATCTATTTTATAAATGATATACTGTAGTGGTGTGTATGTTTATGATGTCATGCATGTGTGATGAAATGTGCATTATCTCTTAGATTTTTGGAGTTGGTGTCCAAGAGGGATCAGTTAAGGACGTTTACAGAAAAGACAGTGTTCTGGTTTTTCCTCACATACAGAGCATTAAGCTAACACAAACTCAGGTATGCATCAGACATTTCACTATATTATTTGCTTTGTCCTTTCAGGTATTTTTGTTGCTTAACCATCCTTTGTGTTGTATGACATATGAGGTCCAACAACAGCTGAGTGAGTCAGTCTCCTATTACAGCTATAGCTATTAACACACACATGCATACATCGTACACATTCACACAGACATACATATAGAGAGGTATGCATATTTTTTTGCATAGACTATTTTGAATTAGTCACAGCAACCCTTGTCCTGGAACCCTCAAAAAATGTAGCGTAAAGCAACACAACACTTAATAACTTTTTTCTGAAGCGGTTTACCGTGCAAACATTCTTAACTCCTAAAATGCAGCACACTGTAAAAAATTTGAGCTTAAAATATGTAGGTAAACTTGACTACCTCACATAATGACAACTAGACACTGTGACCCATAAATTCCTGCCAAATTCCTGTGGAACTTTCTAACCTTATGTTAACCAGTTAGAAGACCTTTGATGTAAAAAAGAGTTGGATGGGCTAAAGTATAAACTTGCATGCGTTAACTCTGATGTTTTGTCTTGTATTGTTTTAAGATAAATTGCAAATGTTTTTGTTTTGTTCTCCTTAAATTGTTTTGAATAGAAACATCTGCTAAATAAATGTAAATGTCATGTAACGTTTCTTTTATGATCTTTAGTCTCTTTAGTTTTATCTGACATGGTCGATTTGAATTCGTTTTTTGTTTGCCCCTGCAGGAAGATGCCTCTAATATAACCATTTTAGGTATGCTGCTTGACTGCAGTTTACCAAAAATGTTCTACAATCAGCCCCAGGTATGACTGAAATGATTCTTTCTAAACTCTTATTACATCTTATAAGGCAAATAGACCATGTTCTCTCACCCGTGAATATCTGTCTCAGAGTCTAGTCACCTGATGGTGATGAGTTATCTGGTTATTTAATAGTAAGACAGAGCAGGTCTTGTTAGTAGAAGGTTTTGCATTCCTATGGTTTGTGTTGATGGGTGTGTTGCATGTTGATGACATTTTTGCTTGCTTGCTTTCTCTCTCTCTCTCTCTCTTTTCTTGCAGGGTTGGTGTTTAGTATCTGAGGAGGGCAGGCTTGCGCTTCAGATCAGTCTATCTGACAGAGGGGAAAAGCCTACCCACCTGGATAAACTCAAGCCATATGTGCTGGAGAATTTTATGGTGCTGCTAGTCCTCCCACCACCAGGAGATGCTGTCTGTATGTGCATTAGTAATTTTATCTATATATTAGAGTGAATTTACATTTGCCACATTGGTAAAGTGTCTGCTGCAATTACTGGAAGTATTTCACATTGTTTTGTTGAAATACTGTTGATATTTTAAATTGACACGCAAATAAAAACGTCCTCTTTCATTGCTCTACACTCAAAGTAACAAACACACTGCAACACAGGCAATGACTAACAGCAGCCGGATACGCCCCCTATTACTTATTGGCTATGAGAATGTTATGGTGTTGTGGTGATAGACCCGATCCCTTTACTTTTTTTTGTATTTGCACAGTCTGGACTATAGGCAAACACATTTTTCATTGCATACACAAAACAGACATCTAGCAAATACTCACAAAATTGCTTTAGTTGTTGATGGCAATATTCAACAGTGTTTCTTAGAAAATGGTTACTGCACCATTTAATTGCACACTTGTGGGGCCCTAAGTGAGATTAGTGAGTTCATAATTTGATGGCACATTAAGACTGACAGCTGTGTTTTCTAGCTAAATGCTTCCAGTGTAAGCATGCCAAAGGTCACAAAGTGAAATGGCTACTATGTGTGCATTTTACATTTTACATTTTTTAGCTTACCTTTAAGTAAGGTGTGGAATTTTTTCGTTAATAAGATCATAACAGAATAAATACAATTAGAATGATGAGAATGAAGTCCCCTGTGACATATATGGTATGTGTCCCAGAAATGCACAATGGCTGGAATAAATTATGACTATGATATATGAGTCTTTTTACTGGTTGCTGCTTTAATTTATATTGTTGTGTTTGTTGTCACTTTAGTTTTTGTTGTGGTTTTTACCAATTTTAAACCTTACTGATTTTTCACTCAGGGTTGTGATTCCATATTGTGTTTGTTATATTGATTGTTTGCTTGTTTTGCTTAGTACATCTATGTTTGTTTTGTAGTAGCAGTTCTAAATTTACGTGTAAGAAGTTCTGTTTATATTTCTTTAACCTTTTTACGAGGAAGAAAATTATTGTAAGCTCCTTTAACCACCCACCATGTTTGTTGTGTCAACCAGTGGTAATCTGATTAACTACTAAGACATTAAGTAGTTAAATAGAGCTCACAAGATCACAGGGACAAGAAGACTGATCCTACAAGGTTTTACAGGCTGATTTAGGATCAGTTTTGCTGGTGTCCATGACAGGTCCACTTGAGTTGATCTGAAGTATTAAAGCTTTAAAAAACATAAGCAGTTCTGCAGCTACTGTGCATGTGTTGGCTACAAAGCTGCTGTATTGAAAAGATGTAACACTACCTCTTTGACACTAAAGAACCATATTTATTTAGTTTAAGGCAGATATTCAGTATATGACATCACTTGGATTAGACTTTCAGCTTTACATTTAAAAGCAACCTTCTTAATCTCTTCAAGATATGAATATCAAACTTGCTGTATTGTATTATGCTTTTTATATGTTTTATAGGTTTGTTGCTGCAAGTATTTGGGAATGTAAATTGCGTTAAAAGGACTGTGTTAGCAGTGCAATGATTGCGGGTTCTAACCCCATATGTTGCTTTAGATAAGTGCATGGAAAAAACAAACCAAAACGGCAAACGGATGAGTGGAATGTGTAGTAGCAGTATAAAACGGGCTACTGTTTTGTGAATGACTTCATGAATTAACAAAAGCTAGTAGTGTTATTCTCACCCTGAAGTGACTGATCAGATATTGCACTTGGGCACACTGGTAATACTAGAGAGGGGAACTGTCGCTTCCCAGTTTATTGGTTACACCTACCTGGATGTGAAACTTTTGTCACCAGCTCCTGAGTCAACCTCCCCCAACAAATAGCTTTTTTGGCATTACAGCACCACCATGTGGCTTGATTAGTATATTTCTCTTTTTTGTGAGTGTGTTTGTGTCGTGCTATAAACCTAGACCCCTTTCTAAATTACATTATATGTTTAAATCCACAGCAGATCCCAAAATAGGAGTGTACATGTTAAACTCAGGAGTCAAAAAGCTCTTTGTTAAGGTATGTACTCCATATGACACATTTCTGTTGTGTTGAGTTTTATGTTGTTACAAGGTTTTAAATGCATTGTTCTTGTTGTGTGATATGTGTCGTGTCTTTTTTTCAGGAAATTCAGCTTTTGTCAAGAACCGACAGCAGCGCAGCGTTAAACAAAGTGCTTCTTGAACCTTCTGCTTCCAACTTCACACAAGTGGCTTCGCTCTTCTGTAGAAGTCAGTACTCTTCTGTCAGCCTAATGTTCTGATGTCTGTTTTAAACATGTGGCTGTTTTTTAATTCAGTCTCATTGTTTTCACTGAATTTGTCGTCATGTTGTTTTAGAATCTTTGTCAGATAAAAATAAAAGGTGTTCCAGTCAGTTCAGCCTGCGGATATTAGCTGACAGAACAGTGAATTTGTATCCACTGCTGGATGCCACAAACAGGTAAAGATTTCAGTTTGAAATTTTTCTTAGAATGTGTGTATTACAAATCATGGGATGTGTATTAACACACTTTTATATTTGTGGTGCTGTAGAGGGTGAGTAAATGATGGGATCCTTTAACTACATTTGTCTTATAATTAAGGTAAAAATGTTTCTGTAGCTTAGCTAGATGAGTGGAGTGCTAAGTAAGGCGAGGTCATGGGTTCGAATTCCAGGAAATGCACATACTGATAAAACAGAGATTCAGTACATAAAGTAACAAAAAATACTTGTCATTGAGTATGATTCCGCTTTATTTTTAGATGGTTTATTCATTTGTTTACTATGCAGTTTTGTGAAGTTTTATTGTTTTATTTACATTGTTGGTTCTTTCGTTGTGTTGCAGATGGTGGGACTCTGAGCTGAGTTTTTTGGTTCAGGTCAGACAGAAGCAGAGCGGTTCAGAGCATGTGGAGCTGTGGCTGTCAAACCCTCTTCCCATCACCTTCAGAATCACTAACATCTCCCTCTTCCAGCACAGACACAAACTCTTCAAGGTCATTCTCACCTGACAGCCAGACATTCAGTGCTGAAACAGTGACTGCATGTCTTTAGAGCAGTAGAATGGGTTGCAAAATTATGTCAAAACTAAATTGTCAAGTTGGTTTTGGTTAGCAATGCCAAGTTAATGTCAAGTTAATGACATGCAGAAACATAAACATAGATTGAATAAAGACATTTCCCGCTGTCCGTATGTACAAATTAGAACAAGTGGCGACAACTAGTTGCGTGATCCGCAACTAGTCAGCACAGAGCCAATCTGCAGACTTTTGGCAGAACTAAAAGATTATTCGCCAAAATAAAAATTGGGCATCTAAATTCAAAATCATACGTTTAAAATATCAAGGTAACAAGTCTTTTATTAATGTGATTCAACATTTATCAGTACAGTTTTATAGTTATTCTAAACACTGTTTGTTTTCTATAAATCAAAGATTGATGTTTTTATATCTTTTAGATGGTACATTTTACAAAGTCCCTGGACATGAAGTCTGGTTGCTGGAAGCTTCTTTCTTTGCAGCTACTCAACAAATCCTTACCCATCAACCTTAGGGCCACAGTTACCCTAACAACAAGTGTGGGCCTCCCACTGGAGCTTCACCTCCAGACAGTCTCCACTGCCTTAATGGTAAAGCTGCTAAGCCGGGTAACAAATGTATTTAACAAGAAATTAGTTTTATTTTAATGACTGAATACTGTACAGTACACACAGTATAATGTATAAATCTGAAATGTAAGCTGGGTGTAATGTAAAAAATATAAAATATTCTATTTTAAAATGTACATATAAGAATACTTAGTGCTAAAAATGTAATATATATTATTGTCCCTCTATTTTTTTACATCCTTTTTTCTAGGAAATGACACACAAAAACACCAAAATCTTTGTATTGTAAATGTGTCTTAGATCCAGTTAGTTGCCCTTTGCGATTTGCGTGTCAAAGCAAGATGTGCTAAATTTTTTTTTAATTTTTAAAATATTTTGAAAAGGGAACTTTAACATGTACACTTTTAAAAATAAATCCACAGGAAAAATTCCCCCTATGACTTTCTCATCCATTTCACAGCTTGTTGGTTTGAATTCTAATTACTTCCTTCCTCAGCAGGGAGATGTTATGTTTGAATCTGCTGTGGAGTGTGAACGAATCTGTCCTCTACGTATGTCCAGAGCAGGTGTGACACACACACAGACATGTTTAAGCATTATTCTACACTATATTCACCTTAATATATGCATCTTGTATGTGCATGAGTTTACTCTTGTTCCCTTGTGCAGGACATGCAGAGTGGCAGCAGTCCCTTCTCCCAGAATCCTCCTCTTCTCTGTGGCGGGTAGACAGCAGTCTGGCCTCTGCACTGTGTAGCCGTTGGCACTGTAGCAAAGAGCTCTCCTGCAGGTAAATGTGCACAAGCATGTGTAGACACCAAAGACTCAAGGAAATCTCTGTACCTGCGGCCATCTTTGCAATGCAATGTCAGTCATACAAGACCAGATCCTCGTCTTGCTAATTCTGTAATCTTTGGTAGACACAGACCCTTAAAATTATTTACTCTTTTTTTTTTTTTTTTGAATTCAGAAATGTAAATCCAAAGGCTTCTTAGACTAGGGACAGTCTGTCAAACATTTATCTACACATAAACTTTGTTTCTGTGTGTGTTGTTCAGATGGCCCAGACTCCCTGCAGACCACTCCTCACCTCTAGACTTTGGCGCCACACCTGTAAATGACAGCAAGGTATGTCAATTAGCTATAATGATCATTAGTTGAGCTATAGTGAGCTATATTGATCATTCAATCACTATAGCTCACATTAGATGAGCTAGATGATCATTAGATGAGCTATAGTGATCATTCAATCACGAATGAATGAAAAAATGTAAAGGAATAGTTCGCCCAAAAAAGAAATATTCACACAGCTTATTTCCTTACAACAACAGTTCATAGTGACTATGGGTAAAATGGACAAAAAAAGCTCCGTAGATGTAGTCTAGTTGAGGATAGTTGCAAAATAATCAGTTTTATCTTTTTCATCTGTTACTTGTCTCATTGTATCCAGTTCTTTTTATACTTCAGGCTTTAAGCTTTTGCTTTAGTAAGAGTGTTATTTAATATAACTTAAAATATTGTTGTCATTCCCCAGGTTAAGAATTTCACTCTAAAAAACCCAACGGGTTCAGTAGTCTCTGTGGAGATCAGAACCCTCTCTTCATACCCAGTTCCACTTGAAGCCCTCGACATGTTAACCAAATGGTACCTCAACACACACACACATTCTCTCTCTGTCTGTCTCTAGTTTATTTCTGATTTAAACTTGAATTACAACAGCCTTATACAGAATTGTATCTAAGACAATATGAACACTTCTGCTAAGTAACTATACATTTTTGTGTGCCAAATAAAGACTCATTAGTAGCTAGGCATGTTTTTATGCATAGGGTTATTAAGACCTAACAGCCTATCAATTTAACATATCTGTTCCAGGTTTAATATCAGCCCTCTGGCTGTGAATATCACTACAACTGAATTTTCACTGTTGGCTGCTAACCATAAGGTGAGGTCATGAACTTGGAACAGCACTGTTAAGTGTTAAGTATGATCTTGTGCTTATTATGAGTGCTGCGTAACCACACGTGTGGTGTGCAACATACTGTTAATTTGCTGTGTGTAGTTATTGTGGTTAAAAGGTGATTACACTGTTTAAAACAGCAGAGCGAAAGAGGCAGCGTGCTGAGATTCCTCCTTCAGCCGTGGGAGTCCAGAATAGTTTCAGTGTCTTTTCGACCCACGGAACACAAGTCTGTTACCTCTCTGCTCCTCATCAGGTATTCATTGACTTGGATCGATTTATAGTCATAATTCTTTGTTTTGAACTAAATGGATAATACTTCCGTTGCATTTGTCAGTGTGTTTCCACAGTCTTAGAAAATATCAGAAAATTTGTGTTAGAGTTTATTTGATGAAATATTCAATACACTGTCTATTTATTATAGTAATTTCCATGAAAAGTCATGGAAATTACTATAATAAATAGACAGTGTATCGAATATTTCATCAAATAAATGTTTTGGGTGAAGTAAAACTATCATAAGTGGCGGTCCGAATATTTTTTTCATGTCAGTTCTTTACAATGAATCTGTCAAGCTGGTTTACTTAACAGTGTGAAAGATCTCAATGTGTTTCTATTTTTTAGAAATTCATTGATCAAAACATGAGAACTTCATGTTTAATACTTTTTGCCTAATCTGTTCATATTTTGTCATGTGGCAGTTTATAACATGGAGTAATTGTGACTTTTTGTTTTTACAGAAACAACCTGACAGTGTTTGACATGGTTCTGGTTAAAGGCTTTGGGGCCAAGGAGCTCCTGAGAGTTGGAGGAAAACTCCCTGGCCCTGCAGCCTCACTGCGCTTCAATGTGCCCCAATCCACCCTCATGGAGTGCAGAGATGGTGAGAGACACAGCCAAGCGTTCAATCAAAGAATACCTGCCAGTCTTGTTTGAGGTCTTTTTTGACATAAGGTTTAGGTGTACCATGAAGGTTCTTCCAAAACAATTAAGTGTATCCTTATACTAAAACAATTACTTTTAATAAGTACTTAAGATCCCCTACATGTGTGGTGGTGTTTTTGTCTACACTGTCTGTATTTTCTTATTTTGTATTACTTTGGTGTGCCTTGGATGTTTCTGGATAGCAACCTTTGGCCATTGGGTGTGCTAACTACACTAACTACCCCAGCTAACTACACTAGGCAGTTAAGAGACAGTGGGCGTGCGTTTCTGCCTGAGAGTTATTAATAATAAACTAAATCAGTTTTAAATTAAGTAACAATTAATAAACAGATGGGTTAATAACAGAAAATGAATATTATTAGTAAAATGCAGCTAAATAATTATAAGAAAAGAAGCAAGAATACAAAAGGAAAAAGTGTCTGACATAATGTTTTCATATCATTTCAGGTTTGCGATCGAGTAGGCCCTTGTTTGCCATCCAAAAGAGTTTTAAAGTGGAGAATGCTGGCGAGTTGCCATTGTCTGTCGTATCCATGAACATTAATGGATATAAATGTCAGGGTTACGGCTTTGAGGTTCAGCACTGCAGATTACTCAGACTGGACTACAACTCCTCCTCAGAAATCACTATTACGTAAGTCGTAACTGGACCAATGGAAGACAATGTCGAAGTCATTTAGCCTCACCCATTTAAATTTCCATTCTTGCTAGCTATCGTTTAATTTCTATAAACTAAATTAAGTAAAAATGTTTCACTAAATTTACAGTACAAATACAGCATCTTATAATTAATTTTTGTCAATTATTACAATACTTTGTAGTATTTAGAGTTTAGTTTTTCTGAATTTTGTTCTTTCGTTGTTGTTTTTTTGTATTTCTTTAACTATGTCCGTCCTGCCTGTTTTTCAGATTTTCATACTTATAGCTGCATCTGTTTTGTCCTCCATTGCTTTGTTCTAAGCTCTCTGGCTCTCTCCGTCTTTCTAGATTTACTCCAGACTTCACATCTTCATGGGTCATCAGAGACCTGACTCTGGTAACAGAACGCGGCTCCCTCTTCCACTTCACCCTTAATGTCACTCTGCCACACCACATGCTGCCCCTGTGTGCACAGGTGGTACCCGGTCCCAGCTGGGAGGAATCGTTCTGGGTCATCACACTGGTCTTTACCTGGTTAGCCACCTTTGAAATACACACCACACAAAATACAACCTGAAACTGATGCAATTCTATGCATTAACAACAGCTGTGTTTTGTAGTTCCACTCTAGCTGGTGTGTGTCTGATGGCTTTTTATCAAGCTCAGAACATCCTAAGCGAGTTCTCCATGCCTAGTCCCCGTGCCAATCACAACTCTGTACCTCGTGAAAGTAGCAGTGTGAATCACAGCTCCTCGAACGGTGTCAGGTAGGACATCATCAGTCTTTGTGACTGAACGTATAACTCTATAGACTTGATTATAGCTATTACTGGTTTTGTCAAAAATAAGGATACTTTACTGTCATGTTGATACTGTTGATACAACAGTGTAATCAGTTGTTCTAAAGTATTGTTAGTACCGACTCTATTTTGTATATCTTTTAAATTAGTTTGTTAATATTTCTCGTCAGCTTCAGTTAAAATGCTACTGAAAATTATGAAATGTCACTGCTGTTGATATCAAATACTGAATGTTTAGTATCGTGACAAACGTTCTGGCAACATATTTGTAATAGCCAGTTAATTTGTAAGTTCACAAAATAATTAAAAAGCTTGAACTGAAGTACTTCTCTGTTTTTTATTTATTAGAGGAAAAGGCAGCTGTAAGAACTACGCGGACCCCTCTGACAAAGGCAAGGGGCGGGGTTCCCCAGCCGTGGCCAATGGGATGATTCGGTCCCAGTCCTCGTCAAAGAAAACTTCCGGGGGCTTATCTCAGCCTCCGAAAAAGCAAACGAAAGTGTCAATCCTCTATGGTAGATACAAAAATAGCCCTGCTGCTGCCCCCAGCACTCCCACAACCTTTTGCAACCCCCCCACTGATGAAGAGAGAGATCGAACCTTTGAGCTGGATCCGGAGGTTTGTATTAACAACAACAATAACAATGACATATTAGGTGAAACCCAACTTCCTCTAGAGAAGAAAGAGCACTTTAAAGAATCCAGGGAGGATGATGCATTGCCAGCTGATATGTTTCCCATGGAAACACCTCTAAATATGCCAGCAAACAAAGTCCCTCAGCCAACAGATAAAAAGATGGAGGACGACGAGTACAAAAGAAAAATCAATATCGATAAAAGGGACAAAGCAGATGTAGAGGTAACAGGCATAACCCTATCTGAATTCATTTGCAGTAAATTATTTCTCTGCAAACCTCACTAATGCAAAAATATGTGTGTCTGCCGCAGAAGACAGAGAGAGGCAGCAGTCAAAAGAAGAGGCCAGAGAAAGATGCAGAACTTGGAGTTTTTGCCACCAACACCAAAGGAAAGAAAAACCCAAGCAGAAGTCGCAGGAAGGCAGCTGAACTTGTACCTGAGTGAGTATCTGCAAAATGAATGGTGGTTGGTTAAAGTGCAAAGTTCACCTTTAAACTTGATGGTTCAATTACCTAGTAGTGCTAGTTAATTGGTAAAAACGTTTCTAATCAGTAAATATGAAGTAGCAAAATGTATGAGCTAGTGATCTTACTAATTTATTTATTGGTATTCTAACAGGCTTCCTGAAAACAGAATTGTCATGGTTACGGAGAGTGAGAGAGAACTTCTACGTAATGTAGCTAGAAACCGTAACACAAAACTTGAACAACCCAAAATCGCACTCAACCCAAACAGCCCTCTCAAACACAATGGTGAGGAAGTGATATGAGTTCCTGTTTCTCATCTGTGTGTGTTTGTGTGTTTACATCAAATTTGTACCAAAAAGTCAGCAAAAGCTGACAAATATGGGCCATGCCTCCTTTTGGCCGTGTCCTCCTTTATGAAAATACTATGAAATATAGTAAATAATGTTTTTATTAAATTGTAAAAATGCAGAAAGTTTTATTTTAGGGTTAGATTATATTGTTTATAACTAGCTGTGTATAAAAATATTAGTCTATGGAATGTCCCCAGAACTGATATTACTACTGTCATTGATGAAGACCTGAAATAACAGTCACTGGAATGTAATGTATTTCTAAGTAAATTAGTAATATTGACTTGGAAATAATCTAAGGTGGCACTTGACTTGATTTGGTCAAAAGATTAGCAATTACTGATTAACTATAACTATGTAAAAATACATTTCACACTAATTAATAAATCATCACAGAAACTAAATAAGTTTTGTATAATATTTTCCTCAGGTTTTGCCAGAGCCAAGCGTAAGTGCCCAGAGCAACGTCTACAGTGGGAATCAGGCTCTGATTCAAGCAGTTCATCAGGCAGTGTAAGAACCAGCCGAGGGTCCTGGAGCAGTGCCAGCAGCATAGAAGGAGAAAAGGATCCAAACCGACATGCCGGCAGAAAGAGTATGAGATCTCTCTCTCTCACACACACAAACATACACGCACACAATCATGACACACTTGTGTTCTGCCTCTTGAAAAAATGATCAACTAATCCACTGCTGTTTCCAGAAAAGAAGTGATCAGCCACTTACTGTGATGTTCTTTGTTGTTTTAGGAGACAACATCCAGTATAACCCATATCCAACAGATCGTGAATTTTACCCAAACAATTACACCTACAAAACTCAGAGGTAAAGAACCAAAGCTCCAATGTTTGCGTTTGACTTTCAAAGCTTAATACAGTGATTGTTGAGAAGGCTAACAGTGACTGTTCTTGTGTACAGCATGAACAATCTATATGTCAGAGAACCATGCCAAAGTCCAGAGGTCTGTCCTGCCCCCCCAGTCACTCAAACATTTGCTGTAGCCACAGGTGTGATCAAGAACAATGGTGAGAGACTTTTACTGTAAATGGCTAGTTTTGCCTTATATATTAGACTAGAATCGTTAGAGATAATGAGTGATGATCAGTTAATCAGTCAGTTTTAGTCATTTTATTTTGCACTTACATAAGCATGTATTCTGGTCTCTCCAGACTTTATTAGCTCTAATGTGATAGAAGAAACCTGGTCCGCCCCATCAGTTCCTCTGACCAATGAATTTAGATACAACATGACAGAATCCCTCCCATTCGTCCCTCAGAGTCCCTCATCCGGATATAATAGGTATGTTTCAGTTGTTTTTTTTAAAGGTGGAGTATAGATTTTTGTTTACTGCTTTGTTCGAGCAAAATACCATCATCTGGCAGCACATAAAAAATCTGTGCTAAAAAATACTTTCTTTATTTGAATCACTAAGGTAAGCCTATGATTAACGTTAAATAATTACGTTCCGAATTGTCAGGTTTGATTATGCTTTAAATTTCATGTATTTTAAATTTCAAATATTTCAGATTGATTCACATTTGCACACTTTGTACATTTTGTTTTTGCTTTCACTTGTGTCAGTGTGCAATCTACTGTTAAAAGAAATTAAAATATTTTGTATTTCATTATTGTAAAGCTTCCCATGGAACAACATAAACAGCCAGTGTACCAGTCAGTATCCCTATACGGATCAGACAAACTACATGCCACCCGGTGAGGAGGTTTCTGTCATATTCAGTAAAATGTATCTTTATAACTCATAATTACTGAAATATACATGACCGTTTTCTTTATTTTGTCCATTAGGTAACAGCAATTATCAAAGTACAATTCCATGCCATGAAAGCCAAACCATAACCCACGGCCATCCACCAGTCTGGGTTGATAATGGAACCCATGACATGAACTCCACATGGGACACTGGCAGTTGTGTGGGCAGCAAGGTGAGAATTACATTAGAGTGTTTTTAGTAAACACCCTAAAAAAATTATTTGTAAGGCGTACATAGGGTATCGTGACAGTTCTACAGCAGGTAACAAAGCTAAGGTTCTTTAGCGCAAGATGCTTGAAAAAAAAAACTAGTGGTGGTAAAATTTTTGTTCAGAGTGCCTGAAATCACCTTACATACACCCAGTGGTAACATTTTTGTAACACAGACTTTGGTGGTGTGTTTTATAATATCTCCACTAAATGTGCAGAATTGCATGACAGGTATGAGTATTCCACCCTCAAAAAGTCTGACCATGCTTTAACTCTACTGTATAACAGCTTAAATCTATAAATAGTTTAAATTTAATGCTTGTATTGTTGTAACTGTTCAGCTGACCCCCTGTGGAAAACACCACCTGGCTAGTTGGCCGCAGGTAATTTGAGTTTACGACCCCTGCATTACATAGTTTATTTTCCAACCTGATGGAGGCAGTTGCTTAGCTGAAGGTGATTTAGATGCACCATTCAAAGTTTTTTGCGGGTTTTTTTCTTTCTTTCAGGCTTACTTTCCAGGAACTAGAAGTCTCTCACCCATGTCCAGTTTATTTGGCTCTATCTGGACACCACAAAGTGAACCTTACCAGAGCCACTTCCACCCAGAACGTTCAGCACCCATCTCACCCCATTCACCAGTGTCACCCATCGCACCCTTCAGCCGTGAGCCAGGCAGCGCCTGCCCAGGCAAACAGTACTCCAGCTTCAATCCCTTTGGACCTCACATGAATTTGGACATTTGGAACTCCTCTTCAAACCGTAGCTCCAACTCTCAGCTCTCCAACGATTCGGGCTACTGTGGAGATATGTGAGGGAACCCAATGAAACTGGTGCTTTCATACAATTGGGAAAAAAAGAATGTGCTTTTATCTCTTAATAGGGAAAAATGTGAATATTCTTTTATGTTTGTTGTTGTGGTAAGGTTCAGCATTTTGTTGTATATTTTTCTAGATGTTTTGCAGGTTTGACCATTGAAAATAAAAAATAAAAATTTTGTACTTGATATGGTGTGGTGAATTACTTTAGGATTTAATTATTTTGTCAGGAATAAACTGCTTTAACATGCCACCCTTTGGCTTTGTATAACTGGACCAAAACTGGAGAATATAAGGTTAAAATTTTAACAGCTTTGCAATGAAATTATTGCCAAGCAGCGTCACATGCTGTACAACATTTTCCTTCCAAGATTTCCTTAAGAACATTTTCCAAAACATTATTCCATTTACAGGCAGCTTACAGTTGTCTATGCAATAATTAAACCCTATATATACTGTATTGTACATCTAAATTTTTTGCATAAATCAACACAATGATGAGCATCTGATTATTGTAAGTGTGATCATGTACAATTTAATAGCAAAAATGAAATTTATTAGATCTTTCTTCAAAAATGACCCAGGGTTCTTATAAATGCAGCTCAATTGGTAGAGCATTGTCTTCACTTCCTTAACTAATCAACTAACGCACCGTCACTACCTCTACTTCTTTCATTAATATATATTTATATATATATATATATATTTCGGCTTCTTACACTGTGTTGGAATACCTGAGACCTGTCTATAGCCTCTATTCAATGTTGCTCTTATAGTTGTTGAAATTGCTTCCTTGTCCTCATTTGTAAGTCACTTTGGATAAAAGCGTCTGCCCAAGGCATACATGTAAATGCCTCATTGATGAGGGTTTTACAGTAGTTCGACTTCTGTAAGGTGTTCTATTAGTAACAATGGTATAATACATTCTTGCTCTTAAAAGCTAAAACTGCATCTTATTAATGACTGCATTTTAAGGACCACATTGTAGCCACCATGTTATGGTACATTTGCAAGTGCTTAGATTACACTGACAATATGACAGTAATGTCATCAGCATACATGTGTAGCTATCAAATGGCTTCAGAAGATTTGAAATGTAGTTATTTTTAGAGCCTGAACATTCATTTATGGCATAGCAGCATTGTCAACATTGTTCTAAACTTTCTTTGCATTCCATGGAAGAACATTATTCAAGTGTCTTATTCAAGTTAATTAAGAATTTATGTTTTTGGATTAACTGTGTCTTTAATATGAGATTTTCCTATATTTACAGTATTGCTTAATTGCGTCTATAGAACACAAAAGGTGAGTTTTTGAAGAATGTCCTTGCTTCTTTTGTTCTTATAATGAAATATAATTATAATTTTGTTCTTATAATGACAACTGTGATCTGAAATATAATGTCCAGAACTTGATGGTAAGTAAATATTTACAGATGTTCTATTTTTAGTATTTCTTTAACAGAGGAACCTTATGACCAAATCACATGCACAAATGCAGTGTTTTAATCAGTATGGTACATATAATGTGTAATTAAAAACGGTGTGTAATGAAGCACCCAAAGACCTCCCATAAATCTTAAGGGAACTTGGTGGGTCCCCGGTTTCTCATTTAAACTACAATACTAGGAACATAAAAATATTTTAGTCAAATTATTCCACTGACACAGTGATCTTGTCTGTTATTTGTCCCAATTTCATAAGTAACCTCCAGTCCTCAAAACACTTGCACTTCTTACTATCAGCATTATATTTCATATACAAATATTTCACATACATAAACATATATTTCATTATATGTTTCAGATTATCATTTCATTGGTGTAACAGTGACATTTACAGTGTTTAATATCTTTTGAATGTCTGTGTAGCACTGAGGCAAGCACTTTGAGGTTTTTATGGAGAAATAGCCCTAGATTTCACAGACCCACCAGTCAAAAGATCGACTAAATTTACAGAATGTCTCATGTACAGTAGAAAAAAAAAACAATTATGCGCATCCGAGAACGATCATTAATTAAAAAAAAATCATTAAGCTCTAAAATGTATAGAAAATGTATGCTATCTATTTTTATATAACATGAAGGTCTTGCCACAGAGTGACTGGTTTTGGCTGTGGTACTCTAGTTAAAAACTGCAATAACTGTAGTGTCAGTTACAGGAAACTGCCTTCCTGTGATGCCTTAATTAACTTTGTCTTTGATTCTGTCCAGAAGCACAATTAATTGTTAACATGTAACACTGGATTTATAGGTTTATATAAGTTCTATGTGTGAATGTAAGTATGGGTTAGTTTGAATTTCAAAGTTGTTTGCTTAGTAACATTTAAATTAAAATGTGTACAGGGAGAGTGAAGTGACGTGGACAAAGAAAAGCTTTTGGAGCAACATAGTGTTACACGCATTACTGTCACAGTTTAACAGGTTTGTTATATTCATATTGTGGTCATTAAACAATGTTACATTTACAATTTTGCTTCTTCATGTAATTGATTCACATAAACTCATATTTTGCAACAGAAATAATGCATGAGAAATAAAGGATGAGAAACTGGTAATCAACAGACATGTCTTGAAGCCTTTAAGGTAAGCAAACTAATGTCGAACTAATGAACTAATGCCATTGTTGTTTTGCTGTCCATGACTGCCATTTCTGATTGTGGGTGTAAACTAAGCACAAACTTCTGCTGAGTGAGTAATGTTTGTTTCTGAATGTTCTCAGATCACAGAGAGGCCACAAGCAGTGGATCCCTGCAATTGGAACCCAGGCATCAAAACACAGATATGCAGTTGTCATTTTATATCAGATATGTTGAATTTTGAGGTAAAATCAGGGGCAGACTGGTCACCTGGCAGACAGGTCATTTTCCTGCTGTGTGACGTACTTTTTGGGCCGATAAATTTAATTGTTAATTTCTTGTGATTGATAGGAAGAGTGCACTTCTTTATTGGATCTGTTATAACCAATACAACACTCTCTCTTGCACTCAATTATTTTATTTTCTTATACTTTTACAATCTTAGCAATTTGTTACCTTAACAGTTCATACATAAAATTACTTTTCTTCCGCTTTTTTTTTCCATTTCTCATTACGATATACTGTATAGTATTACATTAAATTGTATTTTATTGTATACAATTACTCTTTATGTGTACATTGAAGACAATTACTGTTATTACTTCATATAGCTCTTTAATTTAGTGCCTCTTGTTTTCCAGTGAATTCATGATTTCACATTCTCCGGGGTCATTACTTCCATAAGAGTCAATCTGTCCATCTAAGAACTAGGCCTTCTTTCACATTCCCGGGTAAGTTTTGGCTTGAGTTGGGAACTCATGTGAAGGTCTTTACCAGTGACAAAAGCGCCACTAGTCTTCTGGTCACTAAAGCCATTTGAAACATATGGCCACCATCGACCAACGTCAATCCGTATATCCCTGTACTCACTGCTATCGCCAATGCTTTAACTCTTTAACGTCCCACATTGTGAACTGTTCTTTCTTTACCAATTCAATCAATTGGAACACAAATTTGGTTCTTCCACCTTTGTTTTTTTGGCGCCACATTGTCTTCCCGGTACCCACAATCTTATCCACTATGGAATAACATACATTTTTCTCCCACGGTCATTATTACTTAATTCACTTTCTTTTAATAATTCTCTACCATCAATTCCATATTTAACACTCATATACTTTATCATACACATAATGGCATTTCGGCATTGTAGATCATATTTGAGTTTTTAACACCATATTTCCTTTTTACATTTCCTTCCAAATTTTTTGTCATCCTCTCCAGTCCTGCAGCAACCTGGAATTTAGCATACAATACATCATGAGTTTTTATTCTTCCCAACAGTTTTTGCATTGTTTAATTTTTTCAGTTTCAGTTCATCAGTTTAAACATTCCTACCCAATCCATAATATCATTTTTCAGAAGAAATCCTGACATGAAAATAGTAGCAGTTACAGTTCCTATTTTTGTCCATAAAGCAGCTTCTTTTCCATGTTTAACTATCATTACTCCCATGGGGCATATTGCTCCTCATATGATTAATAATAATTCACACTAAAATATGAATACTTTTCTCAAATATTTTCAGAGATATATCCATGCTTAATTTCCCTATGCTAAACAAAAAGTATTACACCTTTAGTCCCAATCATTGTACAGATGTGATCACCATTCCTGATGTCAGTATTATTTTACTTAATTACTTAATCATTATTCTACTTATTTGTATAATACCCACTAGACAGTGGCACCAGAGATTATTTCCCTTTACTTGCATCCATATTATAAATATCCCGAGTTCACCAACCTGATCGTAATCAACAGGAGCTACGGACGAACTTCCGGGCTCTTCATCACTTCCATTGTTAATTCTATTTGTTTCCCTGTTGGATGCCATACTACTTCTCATCAGTTTGGACCTCTGTTGGACTTACACGGGAAAGATGTTTTTATTTTATTTTTTTATCTCATCTTGTCGGTACGATTCCTTATTACCCTCTACTGCACTGTAAAACATTTTAATGTAAAATGAAGGTAATTTTCTGGCAGCAGGAGCGCCAGAAGATCTCTGTTAAAAAACAGAAAAATACTGTCAGAAATAAAACAAATAACCATTAAATAACAGTAATTTCTTGTTCCAAAATAACTTTTTTTTTTACTGTAATTCTACATGAAATCTTTTTAAAATTCCATGAAATCTTTTACTTTTATTTATACATAAATGTATATGTGTGTGTATATATATATATATATATATATATGTGTGTATGTATGTA